>CM076903.1:32555334-32583902 GCA_039519145.1 Kokia cookei
CCGATCAACTCTACCTTCAACAAAATTAAATTGGAATGGAAGTCAATGGCTTCGAACGGTTAGAAGAAAGCTTTGCAAGTTTCAAAATTTAAACCTTTGCTTATCATACTGAAGCATTACCAGATTTGCATGATGGACCTTGCACAAGACTTTCATCTCTGCCATAAATTCCTTCGTCTTTGTAGCAGTCATTCTTTTGATTGCAACTTCCTAAAAGCATCAAATAAACAAAACATAAATGGAATGTTAATCTATGATCTGAATTCCTCATCTTTGTCGCAGTCATATGATCTGAATTCCGAAGTAGAAACACACAAACCTGGTCCCGAAGGAAACCAAAATACACAGAACCATAGATTCCACGACCAAGTAGATTAGAATCTGAGAACCCATCAGTTGAAAAAAGAATATCTTCATAAGTGAAAACCACAGGCTTCTCAACATCAAGTACATCAGTTCCTAGAGCTGACAGAGAAGACGAGAAAATAAGGTTAGACTTCCTGAGTTTCGGATTGGTCAAGGTGGCAAGCTGAATTGTCATAAAAAGCAACTCTAAGCTATGAACCAAATCAGGTAAAATGTAAGATCAGATGTTAGGTCTGGAGTTATATATTGTGCTATTATTATTTTAATTAACCAATCTACTTTGTTTAGTATGTGATATATATAGTTCCATGCCAGTATTTCAGCTAGCAACAGATCAGAGTGTAATAACCTTTTGGGATAGTAATCTGGTGGTTACTAGGTTCGCCGTTGGTTTGGGTCCAATTCTCAGACTTGCCACAAATGTATCTTCCTGAACCACAGCAGAAACTTGGTTTCCGAAGAATGTGAAACTTGTGAGAACTCTTGTCATCATTATCTTTGGCATGACTTCCTCGAGCTTCAACAAAGCAGCTCGATGATCTCAAGGAAACACAAACAACTATGCTTAATATAATGAGAGCAAGGCCAACACCCAACCCTCCGATGATCCATCCATATGGCACGTGAGCCTTAGGACTTACTTGAATTTCTGCACAAAAATTTAAAATATACTACATTATATTTCTTGCACAAAATCAAGCAAACTATTACTTGCATTCCCCCCTCACCAAGGAGTGTTTACCAGACATTGCTATAATTCAGGCAACCGAACAGAACAGAGGTAACATTATAACACAAAAGAAAAACATAACAGCCAAACATTTTTTTTGGAGAAAGGAGCAGCACTAGCAATTCAGAGATTAAACAGAGCTAGAATCCGTATCTTGTTATGTAAAACTTAAAATTTTCAATTTTGACATACATCACACTGTGAATCATGTCATTTATTTATGGTTGTCAGCTGGTACTTGGCATTGTACAGCTGACTTCGTTTTGCTTGTTGTACCCATCAAACATGGATGTGGGGATATGACCCGCTAAAGACACGTAATAACTCGGAAAAATTTACCATGCCCATGTCAGACACTTACATACCTATATTCAACACTCACACTTGAGTCCAAGTAACATGGCTTTACTTCCTTCACTTAGATTTACCAATTCGTACCTGAAATTGTATCAGCTGACGGTGCAGGAACAGGTGCTGGGGGGATCTCATTCTTCACATGATACGGTTCACCAGGAACTGCAATATATATAAGCAAGCTACAGTCTAAAACTTGATGCTATAAGAGAACTAAACAGTAAGTAAATCCAACAAAATTAACAAGAGAAATGTCTACTCCCGGTATGTTTCCAGTTGCAAACAACACACAAGGCAAAATGAAAAAACACCAATTAATAGCCTTGTAATTCAAGGAAATAGATCATAGAGCAAATACATTTGTCTATTCTAATCACAGATATAGAACAAGAATATGCATGAACTCATTATTGCTTTCATTAATATGATATTGTTTGTATATCCGAAATCCATGACATTAGCACCTTCCCTCAAAGTTCACATTATGACTTCAGATAGGAACCAAGTTGGCTCCAGTTTCAAGCCCTTAGTATACCTAATTATAAACTATGGGCAAAAATCTTATTTTACCAACTTAGTAAACTCCTATATTTGCAAAACTTAGAGTTCTCAGAAACTATGCAAGTATCATCAAAATGATAAATGCCCATCTCTTGAAAAGCAACTCAATATGCATATCTCCAAACAAATAGCATTCCTCATGCAAATTCCTAAGAAACCACACACAGAAAATGGTAAAAAGAACAAATAGAAAAAATTAAATGATTTTTGAGGCAAACCTGAATTCAAGGGAATATAGTACAAAGCACCAACAGTGACATTATCAGGATTTGAAATCCCATTAACTTGCTCAATACTATCCATGCTAACCCCAAATCTACTAGCTAAAGATTGCACACTGTCCCCATCCTTCATCACATAACTCATCAAGTAGTTCCACAAACTACTTGAACACCCACAAAACAGCCTCAAAGACACCACAGCTCCAATCCTTGCCGGCCTGCTAACATTTGGAACCATTGCAAGCCCATCATAAGCCTCTAAAATCATGTCATAGACATACCCTTGATTTGATCTCACTGTAAAGGTTGTGTTTGTTGCATAATTCTTGGAGGTTGTCAAGCAAGAACAGTTCTTTTTTATGAATATGTAGCCATGGCTGTCCTCTCCTTCAACTGTAATGTCTTGTGGTATCACATCAAACATGCTCTGGATCACTGCTAAACTTTGGTTGCCCAGCGGCTTAAAAGCCAAAAAAGATGTGCATAATCTTGATGTGTCCGTACAATTCATGGGTATTGTGGCAGAAGAAGAATACAAGGCATTGAGGGTTTGAACAAGAACAAG
Organism: Kokia cookei; assembly: GCA_039519145.1. NCBI lineage: Eukaryota > Viridiplantae > Streptophyta > Magnoliopsida > Malvales > Malvaceae > Kokia > Kokia cookei. The sequence goes on from CM076903.1 coordinate 32,558,132, forward strand.
AAAGATTAATGGTAGAAGAATCACAAATTGTGAAACCTTGGGATCCATCCTTCTTGTTTCTAACAAAGAAGAAATGATTGAAACTTTGAGCTAAAATTAAGTGCAACAAATAGATAAAAAATAGAGTTTGATCAAACAACTCAACTCTGCCTAAAAGGGTTAACACAATAAAGTTTAAGACTAGATAGAGAGAGAAGTAGATCAAACATAAATTAGACTAGATAAAAGTTTGAGCAAGGTTTAGCTTTTGCTGTAAATGATGAGCAAGAAGTATGAATCTAAAAGAAAACCAGAGAAAGAGAAGCAAAGGGTCAGTGAAGAAAGTAGAGCTAAGTTCACAAAAATCCCGGCTTTTACTGTTTCTTTTCCTTGAAGAGGTTAAAGGAAATGGTAGATTTGGATAGATGGTAGTAAAAAAAGAAGCTCAAAGAAAATAAAATGGAAGATTAGAGGGAAAATGAAAGTAGGATTTTGGGTTGGTGGTGATTTAAGCTTCAAATCTTAAGGAGGTTTGAAGGACACAAATTGAAAGGAATGAGATGCCTGTAAACAGAGCATGTTCTTTTGTTTTTATTTTTAGTTTTTCCCTCTGTTGCGGTTGGTAACTCTCCTTCACTGTAAAAAGGTAAAGGGTGTCTCAAATACATACAAAGAGGAAGCCATCCCATCCACTTTCATAGATATTCCCTGCCCTGCCCTGCCCTGCCCACCATTCTCTTCCTTATTTTTCCTTCAATATTTTCTAACAAAGTTTGTGATTTCTAATCAAGTTTAATTTTACCCTCCATAAATCTTTAATCAAATTACTGGCACACCATGATTTTATAAAATCTTAGCCCATTATACTTTATAAAATTTTAAGTAACAATAAAATTACACTTTAAGTTTTTAAAATTAATAAAAATTTGATTTAATTTTTTAAAAATTATTAAAATAATAAATTTATATTTTTACTATCATAAAAATATACAATTTAACCCTTCAAAATTATTTTTTTGACTTGTCTCCACCCACGCACGCACACACATATATATATATATATATATATATATATATGAATAATAAATCTGTGGCACACCCATGATATTTGTTGATACTTTTGGTTTTAATGACAAAGTTAATTCTTTATATAAAACATAAAAATGTTTATTAAATTTATTATCATATCAACTGAGTTTCTTTCATTCAAAATGCATTTTGCAACTGTCAACGGAATATTTCAGAAATGGTATAAAAAAAAAAGTATTATTTTTATGTGTTTAAATAATGTCATTATGAGTTAATTTTTAACTCTTATTTTAAATTAATTCCTAAACTTTAATTCATTTTAATTAAATCTCTAAATTATTGTGGTTATATTAATTATATTCTCTTATTATTAAAATCGTTAATTTAACTATTAAATCATACATCGATCTTATGTGATATAATTTTAAATAAGACATAAAAAAATGAATGTTTTAAAAATTTGTCTTGAAGTTTTCGAATTTTTTACAGAATTCTTATCGTTCACTTTTTTTTTTTTAGTTGCGCTTTATTTTTAGTGTTTACTTTTAAAAATTGTGCAATAATGTTTTATTTTTCTTTACATTTTTCATTTTAAATTCAATTGTATATGATTTGATGTGTTATTTAACGAATTAATGATAAAAAGACTTGATTGATATAACATCGATAATTTTAAAATATAATTAAAATATTTTAAGTTTTAGAACCAATTTATAATGAACTTCATAGTTTGAAGATGTTTGGTACAATTAATTCTTATAAAATTATAATATGTTATAAAAGTTTTTTCCCTTTGATTTTGCAATATTGGACACCAAAGTGATAAAACAACATTTTTTTTAAAGATAAATTCACTAATTTATTCAATGAATGTAATCATACAATTCAAAAAAAAATAACAAACACTCGTCGTATATGGTTAAGAACAAGCTCCATCAACACAATAAAGACTTTAGTTTCAACATCAATAGAAGATTTTGATTCGTTGACAATTTGGCTTTGTCACAACTCAAGCACGACATATCTTGAGTGATTGCAAACACTTAATACTGTTGGGGATCAACCTGATTAAGCAACGAACAAGTTAAAAATAGCGAAAGAAATTGAGAAATTGAACACACAAATTTAACGTGGAAAAACCCCTCCGAAGAGGATAAAAAACCACGGGTAAAGATAATTTTACTATACTGGCAAAAGAATGAAGAGTACAAAAGATGGAGATAAAAAATAAACCCTAAAAACCCGCAAATAAAGAACCCTCAAAACGTAAACACTAAATTCTCCAAAAGTATTAGGAGTTCTCAACTTTAATGAGTATATCTAATGAGTGTCAAAGAGCCTATTTATAAGCTAAATTTTTAATTCTCCAAAAGTATTAGGAGTTCTCAACTTTAATGAGTGTATCTAATGAGTGTCAAAGAGCCTATTTATAAGCTAAATTTTTAGGTCAAATAATAATAAAATAATCTAGACTAATAAGAGTTTGACTCAAACAAATAAACAAAGTTTAATTGAAAGATTATTTCTCAAATTTGACTTGAAATAGGAGTCATAATTCAACAAATCTCCCCCTTGACTCGTATTTCCACAACCCAATCTTTGTCAAAGCCCGTCACGGGCCTATCTTGAATTGTACAAGGAATTAACTGAGTCGAATCTGTGCTTAGAAGCTGGAAGACTTCTAGCCTTCGACTTGTGCACTATCAAATCAAAACTAACCCTGGTCTGATTTTCTCGAATACAGTGCCCTAACTTTTCAAAACCTGCATCCAAAAGAAAACCTCTCTTCAATGAAACAGTCATACCTTTTTCCCTCCCACGACCAAGTTGCCTCCTCTCCAAACGAGTTGACTTCAACTCCTTAACGGACGAGGGACGTCCGATTTCACCGGTCACTGTAGAACCTTCCAGAATATAAAGATTACCGGTCTTTTTACCTTTTAACAAAACAAGAGCTCCATGAGACACCTTAATGCCACTCGACTCAATGTTGATTTTGCAACCTTTTGAGTCTAAAATACTTAAGGAGATGAGATTCTTTCGTAAATCAAGTACATACCTAACATCTGATAGTGTCCTAATCGTACCATCATGCGTCCTAATTTTAATAGTACCAATATCGATTACCTTACTGGATGAATCGTTTCTCATGTGCACAACTCCACCTTTAATGGAACTGTATGTGGAGAACCATTCTCTGTTGGGGTACATGTGGAAAGAACATCCTGAATCTATAATCCACTCAGACGTAAGCTCGGAGCTTTCGCTCATTGACACTAACAAAAAATCATCACCACTTTCATCGGCCAAATTAGCACCAGCTAAAACTTCCTTGTTACTCTCAACAGCCTTTTTATTTCACAGTTTATAACAATCTGCTTTGACGTGACCTAATTTATTACAATAACGACACATTTTATCTCACTTCTTTGATGCTACCAAAATAGAAGCTTGCTTATCTGCCTTGCTATTTGAACCAAACTCATTGTTGAGTTTGTCTTTACTCAACAAATGACCCTTCACATCCTCGAACAAGAGTTTGTCTCTACCATAAATCAGGGTCTCCTTGAAAGACTTGTATGAAGGGGGTAAAGAACACAATAATAGCATAGCCTAATCTTCATCGTCAATCTGAACATTAACATTACTTAAATAAATTAAAATGGTAATAAATTGACTGATGTGATATCTAAGAAGCTCACCTTTGTTCATCCGAAACGTAAATAGACATTGTTTCAGCACTAAATAGTTAGCCAGAGACTTAATCGCATAAAGAGTTTCTAGCCTTGTCCACAAGATGGATAAGATCTTCTCCATCAATATCTCCTGTAATACCCAATTCACGAGGCACAACTGGATTGCAGACAGGGTTTTTTCATCAAGCTCTTCCCATTCTGATTGATCTAGATTATTGGACTTTTTCCTGATAATGACCTTTTTCAAGCCAGTCTGAACTAGAATTGTCATCATCCGAACTTACCACAGATTGAAATTTGTGACACCATCGAACTTCTCAAAGTCAAATCTTGTTGCTGCCATCTCTAAACTGGTTGATCTGCGAAAATCGAACTAGCTCTGATACCACTTGTTGGGGATCAACCCGATTAAGCAACGAATAAGTAAAAAATAGTGAAAGAAATTGAGAAATTGAACACACAAATTTAACATGGAAAAACCCCTCCGAAGAGGATAAAAAACCATGGACAAAGATAATTTTACTATACTAGTAAAAGAATGAAAAGTACAAAAAATGGAGATAAAAACTAAACCCTGAAAACCCGAAAACAAAGAACTCTCAAAACGTAAACACTAAATTCTCCAAAAGTGTTAGGAGTTCTCAACTTTAATGGGTGTATCTAATGAGTGTCAAAGAGCCAATTTATAGGCTAAATTTTTAGGTTAAATAATAATAAAATAATCTACACTAATAAGAGTTTGACTCAAACAAATAAACAGAGTTTAATTGAAACAGTTAAACAGAGTTTAATTGAAAAATTATTTCTCAAATTTGACTTGAAATAGGAGTCATAATTCAACAAATACGATAAGAGAATCAATCTTGGATGGTCTAAAGCGATGAGCAAAAATCGGCAAAAGAATTGAGCATTTATCAAACTAGAAAGGATGACAAAAAAATCATCCTTAAAATCACTTGTAAAACTAAGATTACATGCATAAGCAAGACTAAAAATGTGCTACAAGAGCAGACAAAAACTTCTAAAACTAAAGGCTTATTAAATAATGGAAAAATAAACAAAAAAAATATAAAACTTAAGACAACACGAGTCCAAATTAACTCTTGAAATCATTTATTATTCTGAAATAATTTCAAACAGATTAATAAGTTGACGAAGAGCTATCTACTTTCCAAAAAAAACTATTGGTGATTGGTGAAGTTTTAGCGAACAACAGACACCATTATTTATCCATCACAACTTGTGAAGACAACTAACAGTACCTATTATTCGCTGAAATTTCACCAACCACCAATAGTTTTCTTAGAAAGTGAGTGATTTTTTGTCAATTTCTTAATCTGTTTGAGAGTATTTCAAAATAATAAAACAACATTTTTTAAATTCATAATTTTTCCACTTTGCTCCTAAATTTTTTTTATCCACATTAGTTCTAAAATTTAACAATCTTTTAATTTGATCGTTAAAGTTGAATTCGGTTAAAGTGTGATGATATATTTAAAAAAAATTAAATATATTATAGTTTCTTTCAATTTTTAATTAATTTTTATATTTCATATGTTTTTTTTTAATTTACAATAATTTTAAAAAAATTTCAATCATCATACTTTAATCGAATCTAAATTCAAAAACTAAATTAAAAAAATTATCAAAATTTAAAACTATAGTGGATAAAAAATTTATGAAGAGAGTAAATAGTACTTTATCCTTAAAATAAAATATAAGATATGGTAGATACAAATATGATATATCAAAATATATAAAGCACACTCTCACACACATGAAATTATGAAAAACTCAAAAAGAATTGGAAGGGTAAAATGGGAAATAAAATTCACGGGGCAATGAGTGTTGGGAAAAGGACTGGCACAAGTTGTGAAGAGCTGGAATTGAGAAGGATAGTTGGTTGGGCCCCGCAATTAGGCGCCATTTTTATAACATTGATCGCCGATCATTTCCCAAACTAATCGCCCTCTCGGGTTTTCTTATCTCATTTATCCACACTTTCACGCTCTCCAACTCAATCCCTGCCTTCTTTTTCAGATTTCAAACACACTAACTGTTTCCTTCCAATTTTTTTTGCTTTTACGAAAAGATTTGACTCTTAATTTAAAATTTTTTTTGGATGAATGTTCATTTTTAATGTGATGTATTTTTTATTTTACATTTCAATATATTTATAATATTTAATTTCATCATTATTATTATTTTTATATTAATAACGAATTAAAAGAATCAACTCGAGTTTTTAAAGGGAGTGGAATAATAAGGTTTGACTTGGTAGGCCCGCACGTGGACAAGCGACAACTGTAAACCCATAATTAAAACAAGAAGATAATAATATAAGGTGGGAGAGACAGAGGGACGTAACCTGGAGCAAACGCCAAAAGATACACACATCCATAAATAGAGTTGTTCTCATTTATTAAACTAACATTTTTTTTCCTCTTTGGTCCTATTTTTCGCAACATTAAAAATATATATAATAATTTATTTTGACTTCCCAATTTTATAAAAAAATTATTTTAATCTTTTATTTTTTTTTTCTCTTTTAACTCTTGAATTTTCATTGATTATCAAATCACTCAAAAATAAATAAAAAAATTAATGTCTATTAATTTTACTGACGTGACATACATATACACGTGGCATAGTGGCATAATCAGTGTTAACATACGTTAATTTTTCTATCCATTTTGAGATGATTTAATAAACAACTTAAGTTCAATGACTAAAAAAAACGAAAAATTAAATAGATGGCTAAAACTACTTTTTTTATTAAGTTGAAAGGCAAAATAAGTCATTATGTCGTAAAAAAAGAATAGAAAAACCTTTTGTTGATACAAGATATGATGTGAGGTGATTCATACAATGTGTTGAGAATCACTAGTATTGATTTAGGAGTGTTTCGAGAATTGTTGTCAAATTTAGCCAAAACATCTGGAACGGAAAATTTGGCCTTCTTAGTGATGGAGGGAATTTAGATAGAATAAGAGCTTAGAGGGAACTCTTCTAGACAAGTGTCTTGTTGTTTAGAGTTTGTAATAGGATTATTAAAAATTTCACTAGGATGTGATGGGATTCGATCGAAAAGTTGATAGTTGACTGTCGTCAAACGTGAATATAATTTATTTTCAACGAAACATTTGGTAAGTATTTCAAAGATTGTACTTAAGGGATTGTCGATTGGAGAAAACTGCTATTAAATTAATTACAAAAAATAAATACTAATCTAGTCGAGTTACGAATTAATAGTGCAAATCCAAAAAGATAATGGAATTAATTAATTACTTTAACATAAACTAAAACTGAACCTAGACTAAAATTATTGAAAAGAAATTAATAATCAACGAAATCTTGAATAACAAGTAGAAGATTAACTCACTTCAGTGGTTTAATTAATTTTAGAGATCGGGTTTTAGTGAATTAGCTAATAACTAACCAATTAATACCTCTCAACCTCTAACTGATTAATTAATCGATAAATACTCACTTATCTCTCGACCACGCTTTCTAAATTAGGATAAATTATGATTTACTCGACAAACTTATTTCTCGACCTTGTATTACCTAGATGACTTCCTAAGGGTGTCAGTCATAGGGTTTAAGCATACATAATTTAAACCAATTAATTCTATGAGGAACCCTCGTTCTTTCGTTAATTACTCCTACATCCGCTCGTTAACATTTCCAAAGGATTTAACTATGCATGAATCTAAATAACATTTTCCCTAAAAATAATCTAATCATGCAAAACACACAAATTAATTTAAAATAGAGAAAGATAGAAATTGATATGTTCGATAAGGTGGATGTGCTTGATTCTACGAATTCCTTTAACAGCTATCGAGATATCGATGTTGACAAGTGGGAAGTGAAAGAAAAATACTAAAATGCTTAATAAAAAAAACTTGGACTCAAATCGAATCCAAGTAATTAGAACAAGAAATAAAAAATGTATGGAAAAGAAAATAAAAACCTAAATAAAACTAAGTCTACTAACTAAAACCCTAAGAATGGCCTCCAAAACGGCAACTTTATAGCTTAGCATAAGCTTGCTCTTTATAGGTAAAATTAACTGCTCAATTAGGTCAATTACAAGCTTTAATTAAGTTAAATATAAATTGTACGAACGAAAACACCCTTGATTAATTTTTGCCCTCCGTTAGACCTATGTCGCAAAACAGGCTTATGCGTGTCACGACACACAACTTCAAACTTGACTTCTAGATTTTATTCAGTTGTGTTGCGACTCCTAAAGCTTGTGTTATGACCCGATTGTCATTCCTAATACTTTTGGGCCTGAAAATAGGTGGCTTGCACACTCAATTAACTTGTTAAAACTACCTTAAGGTCTGCATTGGCCTAAGAGGTCAACTAACTCAAAATTATGCATAAAAACGCTTGTTTTTGCAATAAATTAAATCTAAGCTACTGAAATTGAAAATGCAATAAAATAACCTGAAACAACTTTAGAATTTGCATCGGTAAGCTTGTCCTCATCACTAGTTGAAACACCCCTTAACCCTAAACTATCGTCGAAACAAGATTACAGGGTATTACCAGACATATCAGACAATTTACAAATAATAAATAAATAATTAATGAACATACTATAAAATAATCATAAAATTCCTTAATTGGACCTTTGAGGCTCAAAATATGTATTAGAAGGGAATTTAGACTTGTTTTGGTGCTCCGTAGATTTTTCGTAAATTTTTTTTCGAACTCGATATAACACTATTTAAAAACATCTAACATTCCCTACAATTTCAACCTACAACCAAAACAATTTATACTCAATTACACCTAAATCATAATCTATTCATTAACATATTAATTTAATAATTAAACATTCTTAATATTACTCAAAATTTACTAATAACTTTATTCATTTTTCATTCAAATTTAATGCCAAATTTTATAATATACTCTTTACCATTTTATTAAACTAATATCAAAATATAGTATATCATTTTTTTACAACCAACATTACAAGCATCTACATGTAACCTATACAACACTTAGTACATGCCACTTTTACCAAAAAGGGAGAATTACATCACCGAATTTATACTGAAGTCGGGATCGATCTGGATGTTGAACCAGGACCTTAACTTCTACTAATCTGCGCACGGAAACAACCGTACACTGAGTATTTCATACTCAATGGTATTATTATAATTCAAATTATAAATAACCAAATAAATTTCACATAATCAATCGTATAATACATGAACACATATTATCTTACTTTATACACCACTTTCATTCCATACCAATATCAAATCAATTTAACCAAATAACAACCAAATATCATAAACAATTAGGTACTAATAACTTTTGAAACCTTTGATTTATCCATTTCATTCTCATTTCTCAATTTCATCACATATTACTTCATATGCATCAATTTTTTATTTCTATTCAATTTTTCTTTTTCACATTGTTTACCCCTATTAACAAGATTCAGACCTTGGCGGATACACGGATCCAACCAAACACACCAGAATGGCACCCAATGCCTTATCGGATAGTTCGAACCAATAAAGTGACACCCAGTGTCTCATCGGCCTAACCGAAGTAAAGTGGTACCTAGTACCTCATCAAATCTATCCGAAGTAAAATAATGGCACCCAGTGTCTCATCGACTCAAGGTCGAAGTATTCCTGAACTCTTCCAATCCTATGGCATGCCAACTATATCCGACTCAGCCCGACTAGTTAATAGGGATTTTCAATTTACAATTCGTATCACTTTCAATTCCAATTTCACTTTCACTTTCAATTTTGATCACAAATCATTCAAATTCAATTCAAATATACTATTAATTCAATATAAATTTTCATTCATCTCAATATTAATGCTTACCTCATATTCACTTATTAAAATAAATATCGAAATAAACAAAATAATGAATAATTCAGATTATAGTAATACAAACCCAGATTTCGCAATTACTCCTCGATAACTTTCTCCTTTCCTTTTTGTGCCGATGCTTCGAGTTCTTTGCTACCTACGAAAATAATAATAATTTACGCCATTAATTACAACACTAATTTATAGTAATTGAATTTCTATCCAATTTATACCCTAATTCCAATTTAATCCTAATTAACTCATTTATTTTTCTAACTCAATTCATACTTTATTTTTATTCAATTTCCTTCCATATTCTACTTAACTATCTAATGTTTATAATAAAACCCTAATTTAAAATTTCTTTCAATTTAATCCCTCTATCACAAAACTTATAGCTTCTTTTACAATTTAATCTCTTTGTCAATTCTAACTTGAAATTCATTCAATTAAATCCTAATTCACTATTTTGTTCAACATAAACTATGTTCAAATACCTTAAAACTTCTAAGACCTCAACTTAATTTCATCAAAACTTTGTTCTAAAGCTTCTAAAACATCTAATTTAAGAGAAAATAGCTTAATTGACTTACCAATTAAAGCTTAAAGCTTCAAAATTCTAGTTTCTCATTTTTCTTTTTGTTTCCCTTTCTTCCTTCCCATTTTCGTTTAAACCTCTGTTCTTCTATTCCTTCTTTTGTTTCTTTTTTTCTCTTCTTTATTTTTTTATATCTTATATATATATATTAGTTAATAATAATATTAATAAATTATAAATATCTATTTACTTAAATAATAATTAAATTAATATTTATTTTACAAATGTACAAATATAATTTTTACACATGTATATTTTATTACCATACATTTGACTTTAATTTATATATATATGTCATTAATATAATAAGATAATATTAATTAAATAATAATTTATACTATTATATTATAATATTAATTAATAATAACTTAAATTATTAAAAAAAATCTTTAGATTTTTCTCTTGTTTTGTGGCCTCAATTTATGAAATAGGCATAATTTTCATTTTAGTCCTCTTTCTTTCTTTTAATCTATAATTAGACTTTCACCCCTTATTCAATTTAGTCCTTTTTACTAATTACTCTAAATTAAATTAATTTCACCTAATCAAAGCCTAATTAAACACACTACTAAACTCATAATTACTCCTAATAATTATTTACGAACTCGATTTACTAAGACGGAGGCCCTATAACTCACTTTTTCGATGCTCGTGAATTTAGGCCATTACACTAGTCCATGTAACCTTAAGCTTTAGAGTCTTCACACCACTCACATCAGTTGTTAGGGGACCCCAACCAGTTAAAATTGAATGCCACACTTTCTCAGCCATGGACTTAATGAACACCTTTATCTTTACCTTTTAGTAAGCATAATTCGTGTCATCCAATAGAGGGGTTCTTAAGATTAATGTACCTTTGATGTTTTTAGCAAATCAATGACAAGATCTTCACTTAGTTCGTTAAGAGGCTAACTCTGATATCAAATGAAAGTTCACTGATTTTCGCCTCCTAATTGCACATCCAGTTGCAATTGGGCTTACTAAGTAAAAATAGGAGATAGACATTAGACTTTGTTACACAATTCGAAAACTTTCTATGCTACAGGGTCTTATCTAGTGTTTAATTTAATATCAATCTTTAGTACAATATCTGATTTAATTTCAACTCACTTACCAAGTTGTAACTGTTGGAGATTTTGAGAGAAGATAGATCCGGAGACGATATTGAATTAAATAGTAAACTTCGAGGCACGGGTGATGCTTTCCAAAGAGAACTATTTTCCCCCACACAAAGTTGCTAGAGGGTTAAGACAATGGTCCTCTCGGGATATAACGAAGTTTTGAATTCCCTTTGATTAGCGAAATCGCGGAATTCCCTAACTTTTACTCTAATTTATGAAAATTAGAATTTATTGTAAAAAAAATGTGAATTTGTGAGCATCATAGTCCATCTATTTATATACATTCAATGAATACTTTTTGAAGAGTCACAACCCTTTCATATTGGACATACCTTTTGGAAGAGACTTGTCTCATGGAAATGGATCCATTCGATGATAAATCATCACTTTTAAATTAAATTTGAAAGATGATAAAGCATCACTTTTAATTTGAATAGTGTTCATGAATAATTAATTTGCAATCTATAAATTTCCAACAATCCCCCACTAGATTGCTAATTTCAGAAAGTAAGCACACAACGATTAAGCATAAAGGAGGGTGTCCACAGATTGAACCTTTCTTTAGTGCAAACTTCTCAAAGTATCAAAAAGTGAATGGTGGCTAGTCGCTTGAACCATCACTCTTAAAGTCAATACCGAAAAAATTTCACACATAATCTCAAGTATTAGAGTAAGAGATTAATTTGTTTTACCACCGTTATGGCAATGTTCTCATCCCGTTTCATGAACATATACGAGAAAAAATCGTAAAGAAAATCTCATTAAACCAGCACCACTTCGTGTCCATATAGGTGGATTTAATGACAATTAATGTTCATCCATTAAGAGTAAAACTCATCCTCTTAAAATATAATCACTAAATCATGGTTCTTAGTGCACATTGTCATTCGATAACTTGTTATTACTCTTTGAACCTTGAAACTAACTTTTGGCTAGAAAAAGGTAGGGTTTCCATTATCAATGACACAATTAGAATGGCTTTAATCCCATTTTAGTGGTGGTACTCTTAACTAAATCCCTTAAAAAACCTTTTGTAAGTGGATTCGCTAATTTGTCAATTGACTTAACATATGTAACAGTTATCACACTGTCCCTAATCAATTGTCTCACATACTCATGTCTCAAATTTATATGTTTAGACTTTCTATGTACATCTTATTGTACGCTCGAGACATGGTGGATTCACTATCATAATATACGAAAATGGCGAACCTACATTGTGGCCAAAACTTTATATCTAGCAATAGATTTCTTAGCCATTTTGCTTCTTTACCAGTAGCCGTCAAGGCTATAAATTCAGCCTCCATTGTTGAATGTGAGATGCAAGTTTGTTTCTTAGAGGCCCAACTAATGGCTTCACCTTCGATCATAAAAATCCATCCATATGTGGACTTATTGTCACTTAAACGTGTAATCCAACTTGTATCCGAGAAATCTTCTAGTACCACAGGATAATCACTATAGAATAATACCAAATTTTTTGTTTTCTTAAGATAACCAAAAATCCTACAAATTCCTTTGCAATGATCTGTACCAGGACAATTTGTAAATCTCACCAATTTGCACGTAGCAAATGCGATATCGGATCTAGTGCAATGCATTGCATACATTAAACTTCCAATTGCGTTGGCATACTCAAGTTGCGCTATATCCTTGCCATTATTCTCACTTAACTTGAAGTTCGAATCGTATAGAGTATTCAAATATTTGATATTCAAGTGTTTAAACTTTTCCAATACTTTCTCGATGTAGTGAGATTGGCTTAATGCAAAGCCCGTTTCATGTTTTTTCACCTTTATACCTAGAATTGTATATACCTTGTTGAGATCCTTCATCTTAAAATTCGAGGCTAGATACTCTTGGGTCTCACGAAAACCTTCCATGTTCGTCCCAAAAATCAACAAGTCGTCTACATAGAGACAAATAATTACACCGTACCTATCAGTGAATTTAATGTAAATACATTTGTTCGTACCATTATGTAGAAAACCATATGACAAAATAACATAGTCAAATTTCTCATGCCACTATTTAGGGGCTTGTTTTAAACCATATAATGATTTGATAAACTTACACACCTTGTGTTCATTCCTAAGAAGCACAAAGCCTTCTAGTTGCTCCATGTAGACTTCTTCTTCGAGATCACCAGACTTCTTCTTCGAGATCACCATTCAAAAAAGTCATCTTAACATCCATTTGATGTACATGTAACTTATGGATAGATGCAAATGTTATAAGAATTTGAATGGACGTCATCCTAACCACTGGTGCATAAGTGTCATAATAATCTAGGCCTTCCTTTTGGCTATATCCTTTAGTTACCAACCTAACCTTAAAGATTGGAGAACCCTCTGTTGGAGTGTTCTTCCTCTTAAACACCCATTTACATCCGATAGGCTTTGATCCTTGAGGAAGATCAACTAGAATCCAAGTATTATTAGACAATATTGAATCCATTTCATCATTGATCACCTTTTTCCAAAATGTCGCATCTCTAGAAGTCATGGCTTCACTATAGGGTTGTTGATCACCATCCATATTAAACATTATGGGGATCTTCTTAATTACGGATTCTCTATTTCCCTCAACAAAGAATGCTAGAGATTGTGAGGAAATGAAATCAGAACCAAAGTCCTTTACTTTTCTCACTCTTTGACTTTTCCTCGGTTTCATATCCTTATTGTCACAAAGACTTGTTTTGGTTTGATCACTTGAGATCATTGATAGATATTCTTTTTCCGAATCTGTTGAATCATTGAAAAACATATTTTCAATGAATACAACATCTCTTGTTTCAATTATCGTATTTGACACTAAGTCAAGAACACGATATGCCTTAGAATGTTCGACATATCCAATGAATGCACCTTTGACGACTCTTGATCCTAATTTTGTTCTCCGTTGGTCGAGAACTCTATAGTAAGCCAAACACCCCCACACTTTGAAATAATCTAAGTTTGGCATTCAACCCTTCCATAACTCATATGGAGATACTTTGAATTTTCTCGATGGTATTTTATTAAGGATATAACACGCAGTCAATAATGCTTCACCCCATAAATTAAATGGAAGTTTAGCATTTAACAACATCGAGTTAACCATATCCATTAAAGTATGATTTTTTCTTTCCGCCAAACCATTTTTGTTGCGAAGTATAATGCGTGGAACACTCATGTACCACACCTTGTTCCTCACAAAATACATTAAATTCATTTGAAAAATATTCACCACCTCTATCATTACGAAGCACTTTGGTTTTCTTACTAAATAAATTCCCAACCTCATTTTTAAAACGTTTAAACATATCAAAAGTCTCGTCTTTACTTTTCATGAGATACAAATAAGTACATCTTAAAAAGTCATATATAAAAGTGATAAAATATCATTTTCCACATCTTGTTAGAGTTCCATTTAATTCACAAACATCCAAATTAATTAAATCTAACACTTACAATTTCCTTTCACACTTATTAGGAAATGACTTCTTGGTAATTTTTTATTAAATACAAATTTCACATTTATCCACAAACTCATCATTACTTAGATTGATATAATCATTCTCTTGCATATATTGTAAAGTTTTAAAATTAGAATGTGCTAAATGCGCATGCCACAAAGGATAAGACTTAACAATATAAGCAGAAGAATTGACTTTATTCATATCATTGCTCTTGAACATACCCTCGTTACAATATCCTTTTCCTACATATATATCACCCTTAAGCAAGGCAAACTTATCGGATTCCAAGATAACCTTGAACCCCTTGTTACACAGAAAACTCACAGACACTAAATTCTTTCTCATACCAGGAACATGCAACACAGTGGTTAAAATCAATTTCTTTCCAGATGTGAAGTTAAGTTCTATCGTCCCTTGATCAAGCACCTTAACCGATTAATAGTTGCCCATAAACACTTCACGGTTTGTTACTAGTTTATAATTCTTGAATTGTTGTCAATCGTTACACACATTGACAGTAGCACCAGAGTCAAGCAACCAATTATGAGATTTATCGGTCATGGCTATGTTGAGTTCGATAATCATACCAATCTCCAAATTCTCAACCCCTTCTGTAACCATGGCCACTAAGTTCATATCCTCCACCATATTGGCTTTGGAAGTTGTGACATCTTGCTTCTTTTTGAGAAGTTTACAATCTTTAATGTAGTGTCCTTTCTTATTGCAATTATAGCAATTGCGAGATTTTTTATTCTTGTTTTGCATGTCATTGGTCTCGAATGTGGCCTTTCGCTTACCATTTTGAGAGTTCTTGGACTCGCTCACATGGTTCACTTTAGAACTTTGAGGAAGATACACTGCATCACACTTTTGAGTTTCCTATATAATACACAAATGCCTAAGTATTTTCTCCACAATGAAGTCCTTTACCATATGCAGAAGTTTCTTTCGATAATTGTTCCAAGACGAGGGTAATTTGAGATGATAACCCCGACTTGTAACATTTCCAAAATAACAACTTTCAAGTCACGAAGTCTGCTTACAAGGACTTGTAATTCATGGACTTGATCCATGATCGGGATACTATCAAGCATTTTGAATTCAAAATATTTCATCATTAAAAATTTATTGGTACCTTGTCGCTCGATGTTGTATTTCTCTTTAAGAGCTTTCCATATATCCACCGAAGATTGCATCGACATGTAAAGATTATAAATCGATCAGACAAGATGTTGAGAATGTGTCCACGACATGTGAAATTGTCTTCCTTACGTTTCTTCTTTAGTTTGGCCACTTTCGTAATTTCCTCGGGATTTGTATTGGGGGCGGGATCCTCCATGGGTTGTAAGTTTGAATCCAGAACGTATGCCATATTCAAGATGGTAAGAAGGACCAACATCTTATCCTTCCAACGATTAAAGTTTGAGCCATTAAATCAGTCAAGTTTCACAAACTCTTAGTTCATCACTTTGAATGCGGTGGTAGCCTCCGTCGCCATCTTTGAAATAGTTCTCTTTACTTGTTGGAGATTTTTGAGAGAAGATAGATCCGAAGACGATATTGAATTAAATAGTAAACTTCGAGGCACAGGTGACACTTTCCAAAGAGAACTATTTGCCCCCACACAAAGTTGCTAGAGGGTTAAGACAAAGGTTCTCCTAGGATACAACGAAGTTTTGAATTTCCTTTGATTAGCAAAATCGCGGAATTTCTTAACTCTTACTCTAATTTCTGAAAATTGGAATTGATTGTAAAAATGAATTTGTGAGCATCAGAGTTCATCTATTTATATACATTCAATAGACACTTTTTGAAGAGTCACAATCTTTTCATATTGGACATACCTTTTGGAAGAGACTTGTCCCATGGAAATGTATCTATTGGATGATAAATCGTCACTTTTAAATTAAATTTGAAAGATGATAAATCATCACTTTTAATTTGAATAGTGCTCAAGAATAATTAATTTGCAATCTATAAATTTCCAAAATTAACTCCACTCCTATAAATTAACTAGATCACTCTCCCTACTACAACTTTCTCTTTAAAAGCTCAATTACAAACAAAAGAACAAGAACAATTTATTTACAATGGTTTTGCATTAAAAGTTTTCTCAAGCTCGTGCATTAATAATAAACAAGTCTTCTTTAAATAGACATTAGAGGCTTATAAAAACTTCAATCAATGTGAACTTTAATTCTTTGGAGTAATCTTTTTAGAAAAACAAATCTCTTCACATAATAAAACTTGACCATATTGAAAGTCTTCGAAGAATTTTTGCTTGGCTTAGTTTTCTTCATATGTTAACTCAATAAAGAGGTACTAAAAATCCTCCAAATATGTGCATTAAAAAAAATCTAAAGTTTTTCAGTTAAAAAATACCAACCAAATATAACAAGTTAAAAAATGTGCCAATGCAAATTGAATTGCAACTAAAATTACATCTAAACAATCTAACCGACTTAATAGAGTTTTTTTATTGTTTGGTTGAATTGAAAATTTTGCACTTATTGAATGCTAAAAACATGATTTAATTGTTATATTTAAATTAATAATATTTTACGAGAAATGAAATCTTAATCTAAATATCAAAATGCAAGATTAATTTGATTTGGAGAAAATCTTCCTATGTTTAAACCATACAATACAATCTTGAGGATAATTAGTGACCTATTTATAAAACAAAAAATTAGGACAATTCATGCAATCTAAAATTAGGATAATTTTAGGGTTGGTTTTGTTGTCGTCCTCTCTAGTTTTGTGGATGTTTGATTCTTTGTCCAACTTATGTCCGTCGTTTTAGACCATTCAGAACTGATTTTCTTATTATATTAAGTGTTTGCAATCACTCCTAATATGTTGCATTTGAATTATGACAGAGCCAATTGTCAACGTACCACAATTTTCTATTGATGCTGAAGCTGAAGCTTTTATTGTGTTGATGAAGCTTTTCCTTCAACGCGTATAACAGGTGTGTATTATTCTCCCTCCTCCTTTCCCAAATTGTATGATCTCATTCATTGAATAAATTAAAAAATTTCCCTTTAAAAAAATAATCTAAGATTTCAAGATTGTTTGGGAGGCAGGAAAATAACATTATATCTCACAAACTACTTATGCAAACAAAATTTAATAGGATGCCATACAATGATACATATATTTATTATTTATCAAATTCTCCAATATCAACACCAACCCACCAACATAATCCAAACACAACTTAAAGAGAACAGCAAATGCAGCATTTAGAATGGCGTTGGTCTCATCCACCAATAATATTTTATCCATGTCAAACTTGTATAAATTATTTTATATTTACGTGCATTTTTAAAATTTTCAAAAATATATATATAATAATATTCTTCATATCTATTTTACTTTAAATATTTAAATTCATAAATTTGTTATTTTGTATAGAAAAATATTTGAAAAACAACAGAAGGCAGAAGGAAAATAGAGGGTCCCCATGTCCACATCATATGCATCATTGCATGTGCTTTTAGGTGGAAAATTATTTCCAGTGCCATGACCTAAGATTTTATACCTTTTTGTGTTCTCATATAATAATAAATTACTGACTTTTTTGTTTGTTTATGGAATTATGAAACCCAACCCCCGGATTAGTTGAACAAAGATAATAAATTTGGGTATATAAACAAATGATGAATCATCCAGACTGGATTTGGGTTGTTGAAGAAAATGGTGAGCAGGATTAATTATCCAAATTTAAGACAATAGTAATCTGCCCCCAAAACCTTGGATCTTGTCTTAAGCCTTTCATTTTCTTTATTGCATCAGAAGCTTGACCTTTACAGCTTTACATTTGAAATTATATAAAATTACGCAAGTATGAGTAAGATACGAATTGTCTTTGCCACCATCACAGATAAGAGATGCCAAAAAGTGCAATCAATATTTTACATTGGATTCCAGGGTATTAGTAAACCCAATTTGTTTTTGAAAAGTTAGTGTCACATATTACTAAGTTTATTAAAGTATTTCGAAAATAAAATTTAGATGAAACTCACGTAATCACTCAAATAAAAAGAAAAAATTGAAGAATATTTTAGGGAGTTAATCGGTTTCGAATCTATACATATCAAACCAAATTTTTTTTAAACGTATCAAACATTTATGTAAGTGATTGTTATTTTTAATATTATACATCCATAATGAAACGAAATGAAAGACGTAACAAAATAAATTAATTTTAAGCGATGGTAAATCGGACAATATCTATTTCGATTCATTGCCATCCATAGATAACCCGAGCAAACTTGATGAATAAGTCCATCTTTGGTTTGAAGGAAGGGCTCCAACGAAATGGGTTTATATTGTGCCGGAAAGAAGGGGCCTGTTTTAGTCCATAGGGTTGGTTTGAAGCCTTAATTTATAGGCCCTCTCGTCTTGTAAAACCAAGTTTTTATCTCCCTTACATCACACATTACAAATTCATAAATATTTTAGTAAATTTTTTTAAATATCTCGTTATAGATTCGGATAATATTTTTTTAAGATAATACTTAAAATTAACTATAGCCTCATAAATAGGATAATAACGTGCTTCAGCATGTAAAAATTCATATTTGTTCGGGCCTATTTTAAAATAAAACCCAATTTTTATTTATAAATAAAAATAAAACCCAAAAATAATTTCACTTATAAATTTTTTAAGATCCAAATACCAAAATACTAACCTAACATAAGCCCAATTTTTATTATAAACCCAAATTAAAACCTAAACTAAAGGAAACCCTAGAAGACCTAGTCGTCGCAACTCCTGCCCAAGCTCGACCGCCACTTCGGTGCCACGTCGATTACCATTCCAGTGCCACGTCAATCGTCTCCGCGCTCCGCCAATCACAAGGTCTTCTAGATTTTTATTTCGTACCGGTAACAGAAAAATAGCAAAAAGTATACCCCAAGGAAGAGCGGCCCTTCCCTCCTAGTATGAATGCCCTTGGCCTTGTTTCAATGGCTTAGGGCTCGTCGGAGGGATTTTTTCTCCTTAGAAACTGAAACAGTTTCTGATTTTTTTTTAAAGGTTTTGAGTTGCTTTTTGGTGAAATAACCTTAGATTTGGGGTTTGGATTTGAAAAAGGTTTCAAATTTTTTTTTTTCTCTCTTCGACCATCGTATGCAGTGATTACTGCCGTCGATGACCGGTGACCCACGGCGGAGGGTCATCGGACCCTATGACCGACCATGGACCACTTAAGAGAAGATGAAAGAAAAGAAATATTAAAAAAAAAAACCAAAGACAAAATGAAATTTTATTTTAAAAATTAATTTATATAGGCGTGGTTAAATGATGCCATTTTGGGCTCCCCTAAACGATGTCCTATTAAAGTGACCCGAAACTCGACTCGTTCGAACCGCAAGGTCAGCGTGGTTTAAAGCACATGGGCTAATTACTATTTCTAGCCTTTCGTATTTTTGGCTTGCTTCAATTCAGTTCTTTTGTTTATTTTTAATTTATTTTAATATTCCCCTATAAGTTTATTTTCTTTACAATTAAGTCCTTCGATTGTGGATCCTTTTTTGGGAATGACATATGTACAAAGGCTAGGATATTTTCTTTTTTAGTCCTTGTAATTTTTTTTCAATTTTAATTTAGTCCATTATTCAATTTAGCCCTATTTAATCTATGTTTTTTTTACAATTTAGGCCTACTGTTTTTATTTTTATTTAATTTAATCCCTTTTATTTTATTATTTGTATTTATTCATTTATTTTAGTATTTAATTTTTATTTATTTATTATTTTTATTTTGTTTTTATTTATTTATTTGTTATTTATTTTTATGTCATTTTATATTTTGACCTTTTATTTAATTACATGCTTTTATTTTATCTTAGATTTAATTATGTTTGATTTTGCCCATCATTGTGTTTTCTATATATTTATTATTATTGCACCATTAATTACTGTTTATTACCCTTATCGCTGTGATTATGTTGTTATTTTATTTGTTATTATTACTATTATCTTTTTTATATTTAATTGTGTTATTAATTACATTTAATTGTATTTATTTATTTATTTATTTTATTCATGTATGTAACTTTATTTTTGTCATCACCAAATTACAAATTAAGTTCACATATATTCATTCATTTTTATAATATTTTAATAAATTAATTAAATGACATTTTTAATTTTATGTAACGTATAAACAATTTTCTAAACCAAGGTAATGTTCTTTATTTAGGTGATTCGAGAAATTGTGTCATAACGTATTTGGTATGGTTTTTTTTTGAACCTATGTAATTGAATATCCTATTTAAAATTAAAATATATAAGGTTGGTTAATAAATGTTATTTAGTTTCGAAGATTCGAGATGTTGTGCCTTAATGTTTTGGACATGACTTTTCCTCTCGATTGATTCGAAATAAAAGAGTATTTCTTCGCAAAATTTAATTTATGTATATCATCAAATCATATTATTCACACATTTAAGAATCGCATTTTAAAATTTTCCTCGAGTTTTCGATTTTCAACAACTAAGATATTAAATAATCGACTAGATACCAATTTTAGGCGTCATGAGGGTCCTAATATTTCCTCATACGTAACTGACTCTTGAATCCACTTTTTTGATTTTATAGGTCAAAAAATTATCATTTTATAAAATGAATAAATTTCGAGGTGATCCAATCACACCTAATTAAAAAAATTGGTGACGACTCCATTTTCGTTTTTCAAAATAAAGTCGAGACTTTTCAAAAAAAAAAAGTTTCAACATAGCGCACTCGAACTCACATTCTCTTGAATTGACAACAATGCTCATGCTAAGCTAAGACTTAATCAGCAATATTTTAGTGAATTTTTAGACCCCACAAGTAGAATTAAAATATTGATAAATATCCTATAAGAATATAATAAAATAATAAAAAATATTTAACTAATAAAATATAATTGTACACATAGTACACATAGTAAAGAACTAGTAATTGAAAATGAACCAACTCTTTCAAAGTCACATAAAGATAAAAATATTCTTTTAACATTTTTTAATTCAAATCAACTCTTTAGGATAAAAAGTGAAACACTTCCAACGGTGGAGTTTACGGCGAGAGCCAATAGTGCTGCTTCGAATAGTGGAATGGGCAGGGCCACAAAGAAAGTACGAACATGGTCGGATTTATAGTCGGATAAAGAGGATCCAACGATTGATGGATTTGGACAGCAAGTCCAATCGGAGATACCAAAATTATCTTACAAGTCAACGCTCTTGGGTAATTCCTTAGCGAGAAAACAAATTAATTTTGTGGAGGAAGAATTTACTCTCATGGAAAGAGATGCCATGACTGAAGTGTTTGAGGCTGTTCCGACCATCACATTTTTTGAAAGAGTGAAACAATATATAGAACGCAGAATGGCTAAAACGATTATAGTAAAGTTATTAGGAGAAAATATTGGGTTTAATGCACTGCTAAACAAAATTAACTTAATGTAGGATCCAAGAGCATCGATTCAACTTATGGATCTTGAAAATGATTTCTTTCTAGTGAGATTTCAAGATGAGAATGATTATAACAATGCCTTAATTGGGGGTCCATGGATAATCTTTAGGCGGTATTTGACGATTCGGCCTTGGTCACCAGATTCCTTAACAACCCAGAGTGGAATTGAAGCTTAAGTGGTTTGGATAAGATTACCTGGCCTACTGAAGGGGTATTATTCGGATTGCTTGCTTCGAGTGATTGGACAGATAGTTGGATAATTGTTAAACTTGATATTCACACAGACTATGCTCGTAGGGGATGTTTTACACGACTAGCAGTTTGTGTCGATTTGAGGAAACCATTGGTGTCTAAGGTGCGAATCAATGGTCGTCTACAGAGGGTTGAATATGAAGCTTTACCCAATATTTGTTTTAGATGTGGCTTGTATGGCCTTGCGAAGGAGGCATGTTTGAGTGATGAGATGATATCTTCGGGGGTTGAGTTAGAGGCGATTGTTCCAACTATTGAGAAGTCGGGATTGGACCTGTAACAGCCCATTTTTTTAATGGTGTCGAAAACAATGATTTCGGGACCACAAACCCGGCGAGAAAATTTTATAATGAGTGTTTAAATTAAATAAGTCAATAATAATTTTATATAAAATTTTGAATTAAAATTTAGTATAAGTGGTTTGGTTCAAAAGTCAAGTGATTTTAGAAAATGAGGTATCGGGACCTCGTTTTTTAAATTAAGTGTCGTAAATATTTTTATTAAATATTTATAGAGTCTTATTATATGTGAATTGAAGTTAGGTTGGGTAATTTTGATGATAAATTGCTTAATTAAGGAAAAAGGAGTAAATTGTAAAAGAAGTAAAAATTAATTACTGTTGATTAAAAATAAAAGGGACCAAAGTGGTAATTAGACCATGGTCAAAAAGTTCAAGCGGTGGTGGATATGATTACCATCCACTAACTTTTGGGTTATTTATTCATTAAGTCCTAATTAGTTTAGGACTAAATTGAAAATAAGTTTGTTTAATTAAAATTTAATATAATTGAAGGATCAATTATGAAATTTGACCCTCTTTAAATGACCTAATAATAGAAATGATGTGAAACTTTTTAGATTTTGTGTAAATTGCGATTAAATCCTAATTAAATAAGGATGTACTAATTAGTTTATTTTTAGTGCGATTGGGAATGGTGGTTTTAAGGCCACAACTTTAATGTGTCAGACTGTAAATATTATTTATTTAATATTTATGAGGTCATTTGCATCGTATTAAAATTTGGTTACGAAATTTTATTGTTTAGGTAGTTAATTAAGTAAAAAGAATTAAATTGAAAAAAGTGTAAAAGTTGAATTCTCTTAATTAAAGGTATTAGATGTCAATTGAAAAGTAAGTTAAGGTCCTTAAATGGTAATATAACCATTTTTCATTTGAGTGGACGATCTTGACTAAAATTTGGTTAAAATTAAAGTGTGAACAAAGGGTATATTGGTAAATTAAGTAAATAAATATTTTAAACCAAAATTAAAAGATGAAATTTAATCATCTTCTTCTCCAAGGAGTCGAAACTCCATTGCCAAGGCGAGAAGCAAACCTTGGTCACTTGGGTTCTTAGATAGGATCAAGATCGTGTCCCGATCGTGGAAAAGAAAAATTACGAATTTGCCCTTGAAGTTAAATTTAACTGCAATTTCGTCCGGTAAGTTCGTAACGTCAAATTTACATTTAAATAGTATATTATTTTTATTTTTTATAATTGTTACAGAACAGGTTATGGTACGTGAAATTGATAAAGATGAAAAAGAAATGAATGAAAGAGATATCAGACTTTGAGCTGATGATTTGAAACTGACGCGATGGCTGAGGTACTGCATATGTTGCGAGTCCTCGACAGTTCGTGTGAGTAGCATCGTGAGTCGAGAAATGAGAAAAGAAATATAGATCCTAAATGGATTACAGGCCCTACGATGGTTGAGATTTATGCATAAATGTAAATTCTCGACAGCTCGTGTAAGCATCATAGTTAGGGAACAGTTATATGCACAGATACCGTATCAATGGCTGAGGTACCACATATATTGCGAGTCCTCGACAGCTCATGTGAGTAGCATCGTGACTCGAGAAAGAGATATGAATCCTAAATGGATTACTAACCCTACGATGGTTGAGAGTATACTTATTGCATACTCTCGATAGCTCGTGTGAGCAACATCGTTAGGGAATAATTTATAGTACAGATAGGCACCGTACTGATGGCTGGGGTACCGTATATGTTGCGAGTCCTCGACAACTCGTGTGAGCAGTATCGAGTATTGGTAACAGAAAAGTTATAGACAGGAAAGTTGGAACACCAAATATGGCTTGAGGAAGCAATAGTTCATCCTAACTCGACTGAGATATAATTGCTTTATGCATATGATTGGTAACTCTGTAAACTCTTTGAACTTACTAAGCTTTAAAGCTTACCAAAGATGTTATTGTTGTTTTGTAAATTGTTTGCTATTTGAAGATCGGATCATCATGAAGAAATCACACTATCTCGGGAGCTCAATTCGTAGTACTTACATCACTTGGTTATGACATGTACTAGGATGATGTTACCCTTGAAATGTTTGATTTTGGATTGTTAGTTCTTTGTTGAACTAAACTTGCTTGCTTGATGTTGTAATTAAGCAAATATGTTTGGTAATGAATTAGCATGTGAATTTAAGAATACTTGTGATGATTGGTTGTATTTTGTGTCATATGATGAAACAAGTATTGTCATGTATAGATTTTGCAGGATGAGGATTTGAATAAGAATCTTGTGTTGAATGATGGTTGATAAACTTGAGGATTTGTGTGAATAATCGAATTCTGTATAGTAGTATTGGTAGTCTGAATACTTATATCGGTAGAAGTTGTAAGGTAAAACTTCTTAGCTCTCTAGAGTTTTTAGTATCGATAGAAGCATGACTTGTTTTGGTAGAAGTCATACTTGTATCTATAGTATTGTCTCAAATACCGGTAGAAGTCTACATTATTCTTAAACTGTTTATTGACTTGACAACTACTGATACTTGTCCAACAAGTACCAGTAGAAGTATCCAAAAATCATGGAAATGACTTTTATGCCCTTGTTGAGTTATGATTATATTTAAATGATTATGTATGACATGATATTAAAAGATGAACAGTGATAAATGAATAGAAAGACACCAAGACCTTAACTGGCGATGATTTTCAGATTTTGGGTATTATAGACATGAAAAATAGATGTCATGATTTGTGAAATGAATATTGATTCCTTCTACGATGTAATGATAAGTATGTTTGGTTAGCTAATTGTGAGAACTGTGTGTTTGAGATACAGGGCCATGTAATCCCTAGTAGAAAATATTTGTACGTGATTCCTAAGTTCTTGCGTGATTGAATTTGATTGTTTATTGATTGAAAGGTTGTAAATGAATGTGTAAAAATTAAATGTAGTTAGTATTCTGAGCTACAAATTATAATTGTAAAAATTGTGATTGAATTGTATGTAAAAAAAAGACTCGAAAAGTTCTGTAAACCTTGAGACCTTAGACCAGA